>JAVANC010000028.1:10897483-10942315 GCA_033319125.1 Parnassius glacialis
ATGGTAAGTCTATACTGTGACCCATAGGACATCTATATCTATTTACAATTAAGAATAAAAATACAGAAGTGTGTCACCCCTGATGACTTAGATATGTGCCTCATTTCCAGTGAAAACATTCTCCAGTTTTCTACACGTACCCTGCGAACGAAGCAGCATTAAGGTGCTTTTAACGCTAGTATTCTTTGAGAGCTTGGTCCTTCCCCGGTCGGGCTGACCCATTCATGGTACGATTAAGCATGTAATGGCTTATTCACATATAAAGTAAGATAGAAGAACTTTTTCTTAACCTAGGTTTACACACGAAACTATCAACAAACTACATTTTGTTTTAAAACACTAAGGCATTTTTTTTAAATTAAAAATAAAACAATTTATAAAAAAATCAATGTTTCTATGTATTTAATACAATATTATACAATGATTGTCTACCGAACTTGACCCTTATTATGCAATATCTCTTGTTGTACTTTTGTATAATGAGTAGATTGCTCTGATCTGAAATAAATGCTTTTGTTAAGTCTTTGTTCAAAATATCCCATCTCTCACAATGTAGATTTTCTTTATACAGCTCTATCTCAACGCACCACGCCACCTAGCATAGTTGTTCTATAAAATAATATTCCACAAGCTTATTGCTACAGGGATAAAATGAAGTTGTACATTTAAGTTTACAAAATACATAATAATATTTTCCTTGTTATGGAGTTGACAGATAAGACAAGCAGTGACTTGTATTAAACAAAACAGATTCAAAGAACAGAACAAACAAAAAAAGTCAAAACAAATTCAGATAACCAATACAGAAAAACAGAAACAAAAAACCATATTTTTTATTTTATGAAGGAAACTGCTGGGAATTGATCTCATTTTATGAGTTGTTATTGCTCCCAAAATATATTGATGAACTTATATACTTATAAAGTAATTAAATACTTTATATATGATAAAGTTTTAAAATATCCCTTTGATTTTTCTTTTATATCTTACTATGATGTGGAGCTGTCTACTACTTAACTTCAGAGATTCCGAAACTATATTGACCAACGCACATTCGCGGAAGTTGTGGCATAATATGACTGCTCATTTGTCCAGTGGTCGTAAGCACGATCTCTAATCATGTGGTCCTAGGTTCGCACACCAGTCGGGCCAAAATAGGTAATTGAAATTTTCTGTAAGAAATTCCCAGTAGCAGCCGGTGTGAGGAAGTTCCGGGAAGCGTTTCTTGGTATAGAACTTCGATTTCCTGGGGGTTCGGTGCGTTACTTAGCGGTGCACGCATCGTGTCGGAGCGACATACTCGGCCATATGTTTTTAAATCCGTGTCGGTTAAGCTTTGAGGTCGCCCCGATCCCCCTAGGTAGATCTGTCCCCAACGTGAAGTAATACGCAACGAAACCTCACAGCTTCATTTTATAGGCTACATTTAGGAAGTGACTTTCTAGGGCCCGGTGTATCACTTAACAGTGGGAGCATACACCTGTCGGTACGATATACTCGGCCTTACGTTGAGATTCGTCTCTATAGGACTTCGAGGAAACAAAAGCAGAACAGAAACTTTTTTATTCAATGTAGATTATAAATAATTCTTATTGAAAATCACACTAATGTTTAATTACCACTGGTTCGAAAAAAACCTCTATGCTGGGAAGAACCAGCGAGAAATCCAGCGGGACATTTAAAAAAATAATTAAAGCTTACAGTCATGTATGTTACAAGAATTAACAACACAACAAATTATAAATAGCTTGGTAGCGATCACCTCATTTCCAGGGGTTATTATCATCTATAGATTCTTTAATGTATAATAACCCTTCTTATACAAACTTAGTTTAATAAAGTTTTTGAACTTTGAACAGGTCAAATTTTGTATATTTTTCTGGAATTTTGTTGTAAAAGCATATACTTCGCACCGAGAATGAATTACTGAATTGATGGAGTCGAGTAGCTGGTACTACTAGCTTGTGTCTGTTCCTAGTATTTACAGAGTGAATATCACTTATTTTTATAAAACTATTTTATTTTTGTGTACGTACGTTACATTTTCATAAATGTAAAATAACATACGGCATTATGCTATGGAAATAGCTAAAGCAAACTAGTCTTGCTGTTTCAACACTGGTTAGACTTCTAATCTTTTTTATAGCATATGCTGCAGAAATAAGTCTGCTTGCTAGTTTGATATATGGGGGCTCCATTGAAGCTTCGCATCTAGTGTGATTCCAAGGAAAATGGTGGATCTACAAGACTGTTTCTGCCCATTTAAAATTCCATTAGTATTTAATTGTTGACATTTGGAGTCATGAATTTCATACATTTTGTTTTAGTCCATTTAAATGCAAATTATTATTATTGAACCAATATACTAATTTAGATATAGCATTATTTACTTCGTCATATTTTAGTTATTGTCGACTTAATTTGAAAATTAAAGAAGTGTCATCTGCAAATAATACTATATCATGGCTATCCCCTACTATGTAAGGAAAATCATTAATGTATACAAGAAACAGAAAGGGGCGAGAATTGAGCCTTGAGGCACGCCGATTTGTACCATCGATCCGAAGAGCTTATATTGTTAATGACAACTTTTTGCGTTTTCTTACTTAAATATGAAATAATCATTTAAAAGCATCACTTTTTACACCGTAGTGTGAAGTTTCCTGATTAATGTTTCATGGTGAACACAATCAAAGGCCTTGGATAGGTCACAAAATATTACTCAAAGCATCCTGTGAATTCTCCATGCATTAAAGATATTATTTAATCAGCTCAACTCCGGCATCAGTTGTCGAGCGACCCCTTGTGAAACCAAATTTATTTTTATGAAGAAAATTATTTATATTAAAGAAACATAACATTTGATCAAGAATATTTTTTTCAATAATCTTACTAGTGTTGATAGTACAGAAATGGGAATAAATAAGCGGGGTCTAATGTACTACCAGATATAAGTAAAGTTATTACTTTACTATGCTTAATTCAATCAGGAAACACACCATATTCGATACTAGTATTAAACATAATGGCTAAATGAGGCGCGATTGATCTTTTGTAGACGCAAAAGCTTAAACGGAAACCCCTAACAGGTCCCGCAGTTTTCTTAACATCAATAGTTTGAAAATATTTTACAATATCTTTCTTCCAGAAGCGGCCCCACAGGAAGTGGCCCTGGACGAGCCCCGACGGTTCGACAAAAAATGACATTGACTTCATTATGACGACCAGGACAACAACTGTTCAGTGATGTCTCAGTGATTGCGAGGGTGAAAACCGGCAGCGATCACCGAATGGTTAGAGGCACACTGAACCTAAAAATTAATTAGAAGAGGTCTCGCCTAATGAAGTCAAACGCTCCGTCCCCCTCGTGCTCTAATCCAAAGTCCCGAAACCTTTCAGCTCGAGTTACATAAACCGTTTTCAGTGCTTAGCAGACTGCAATGAAGTCGACAATTTAAATGACAAGCTCGTGAAAACTGTTCATGCGGTCGGAGCTAAATTCTGCAAGACCCGCCGCAGAAGAACACAAAAACTCTCCGATCACACTCTTAATCTCATGGCTGTTAGACGGGAGATGAAGCTACATTCTTCAACAGATTTGACAGCATACAGGCATCTGAACAGACATATCTCCAAATGCATGCGGCGGGACTTACACAACTTCAATACAGCTCTTATTGAAGAAGCGATCGAGCGGGACCAAGGCTCCAAAGTCTTTGCCAGAGATCTGTCTGCCAGAAAGAGCCAACTGTCAAAGCTGAAGACCGAATGTGGCAGCAACGTTTCCGGGGCACCTCAGATTTTGAGTGAGATTGAGAAGTTCTATGGGCAGCTGTACACGTCATCGTTGAGCCGCACGCAAATGTGACTAACGATCCAAGAGCGAGTCTTATCCGACATTATTCCCGATAATATCCCGGACGTCAGTCTGAACGAGATTAGAATGGCTCTCCAGCACCTTAAAAACGGCAAGGCCCCAGGCGAGGATGGAATTACAGCGGAGCTTCTGAAAGCGGGTGGAAAACCGGTACTTGACGTCCATCAGAAGATCTTTAATGTCGTCTCCAGGGTGGCATTACACCGGAGGCGTGGAGCAGAAGTGCGGTGTTCTTGTTCTTCAAGAAAGGCGACAACGCTCTCTTGAAGAACTACAGACCGATTTCCATTCTGAGCCGCGTCTACGTGCTGTTTTCGAGATTCATTACGAATCGTCTCGCGCGCAGACTTGACGACTTCGAGACTCCCAAACAAGCCGGTTTCCGAAAGGCTTTAGGCACCATAGACCACATACATACCCTTCGGCAAATGTACAGAAGTCCGAGGAGTACAATTTGCCACTATGTCTTGCGTATGTGGACTATGAGAAAGCCTTTGATTCCGTCGAAATTTGGGCGGTGCTGCAGTCCCTTCAGCGGTGCCAAGTTGAACTGTCGGTATATCGAAGTGCTGAACTGCTTCTACAGTAGGGCTATGATAGCTATCCGAGTACAGAACCAGAGTACGAAACCTATTCAATTGCAGAGAGTTGTAAGACAGGGTGAAGTTATATCCCCGAAACTCTTCACCGCTGCATTGGAAGACGTTTCAAGCTTCTGGACTGAAAGGATACGGTATCAACATCAATGGCGAGTACATCACTCACCTTCGATTTGCCGACGATATAGTCTTTATGGCAGAATCGCTGGAGGACCTAAGCACTATGCTCAATGACCTCAATAGTGTTCCCAAACGGATAGGTCTTAAGATGAACATGGACAAAACAAAGATCATGTTTAATGTCCATGTCGCTCCTATGCCGGTAGTTGTTGGGAACACTTAGCTCGAAGTTGTTGACGAGTATGTTTACCTGGGACAAATAGTCCGACTAGGTAAGCCCAACTTTGACCGAGAGGTCAATTGACGGATTTAACTCGGTTGGGCAGCGTTCGGGAAATTACGGCACATCTTCTCGTCAGGTATACCTCAAAACTTGAAACGAGACTGTACACCCAGTGCGTGTTGCCAGTGATGACATACGGAACTCAGACGTGGTCTTTCACTGCTGCCGGATGAGGAAGCTCAAGGTTGCTCAGCGAGCTATGAAGAGGGCTATGCTCGGAGTTTCTCTGCGTGATAAACTCAGAAATGGGGATATCCGCAGTAGAACCAGAGTTACCGACATAGCCAAACTGATTAGTAAGCTGAAGTGGCAATGGGCCGGCCATATAGCTCGAAGAACCGACAACCGATGGGGAAGAAAGTTTCTCGAGTGGCAGCCTCGTACCAGTAGGCGAAGTGTAGGGCGTCCCCCCACTAGCAGGAAGTCGATGGATGCAGGTGGCTCAGGACCGTGCTTTGTGGCATTCTTTGGGGGAGGCCTATGTTCAGCAGTGGACTTGGGAAAGGGCTGTAACGATGATGATGATGACAAGATGCAGTTTCTAGCGACGCCAATGTAAACTCCAGAGATTTAGGTAAAATGCTAATTCTGCCCTCATCATTCGTTAACAGTCCCCGCTACCTACATGAGTACAAACAAGACGCATTTGCTTATGACGAACTTACGGAAGACCTGATCTTTTTGTTACTTTTACTTTGCAATCCCACATGGAAAGAAATAACCGAGGAGCAAATGCTGGGCCAAAAAAGTACTGACAGACACGATTTAGTTGCTAGAGTATTTAGATTAATAGAACAAAAATTAATGAATGTAATTAACAAAGGGAAATTTTTCGGAGAGGTGCAGTGCTTCATGTATTCAATTGTATGGTAAAAATGAGGATTACCGCATGCTTATATTCTAATATGGCTTAAAGAGAAGTTGCGCCCAGCAAATAGACGACATATAAGCGCCGAGATTCTGGATCCTGAGCAAGATAAACAATTGTATGATACTATCCGTCCGAAATATGATTCACGGTCCATGTGGAGCACGAAATTCAATATCACCATGTAAGAAGAAGGAAAATGTATTAAGAAATTCCCTAACAGCTATTAAAACAAACAGGGCACAATGACAATGGCTACCCTTTAACCCTTATACAGACGCAGAGCTCCCGATGATGGTGGCAGGAAAGTTTACAATCAAATCCCGCTCTGGAGCGTTCGAACCTCAGATAACAGCTGGATTGTCCCGTATTCGCTCATTCTATGTAAAATGTTTAATGCCCACATTAATGTAGAAGCATGTAGCTCTGTCCGCGCAATCAAGTATATCTGTAAGTACATAAATAAATGAAGCGACCAAGCAATATTTAATCTCAGGAGTGAAGGTGAGGCAAATCCCGTTAATGAAGTACAGACCTTTCAAGCAGGTCGTTATGTCAGCAGTAACGAGGCAGCGCGGCGTCTCCTTGGCTTCCCTTTACACGAAAGGCACCCAACAGTTACTCACCCTTGCTGTGCACTTAGAAAATGGTGAGCGTGTATATTCACCGAAAGAAATTTCCAAGAAAGAATTGCATCACCGCAAAAAACTACACTAATAGCCTTCTTTCAACTTTGTCAAACCGACCCCTTTGCAAAAACGTTGTTATATTCTGAAGTCCCCCCGCTATTATACTTGGAACACATCTAAGAAAAAGTGGAAACAACGTATTCAAGGCGCGCCTGTTGCAAATTGGCCCGGTGTAAAGTCATCAAATGCCCCTTGGTCGTATGTATACCGTCCATGTTACTATTTTAAATGTTCTTTTTACGATTGCTGCTGCACCATGTTCGGAGTCCTACAGGATATAAATACCTTAAAACTGTCAACGGTCAAGAATGCGCAACTTATAGAGAAGCAAGTGAAGCTCTGCATCTTTAAGAAAACGATAATTACTGGAATGAAACCATGGAGGAAGCTGTGCAGTGCCAGAAACCAGCCAAATTAGGGATCTTTATGCAACACTCATATTATCTTGCGGTCTATCTAATGCACATGAATTGTAGGACAAATATAAAGAGTACATAGCGGAAGATTATTTTGCGAAGGTTACAGCAACACACGCAAACATGACATACAATGAACACATTTATAATGAAGTACTTGAAAAATTGAAGATAAAGTAATGCAATGGTAGGCAAAAAATTAAGCGACTTTGGAATGATAACTGTTCGCGCAAAGCGTTAATGTTAATAATTGACGTCAGAGGGCGTGCGCGCCTCAACGATACCGGTTTTGGACGTCCGATCGTTCGAGGGCACGCTAGAAACAAGTAGTATTTTTCTTCGCGTCGAGAGAGAAGCACGCGGTCATTTGGTCGGGAGCTCTTAGATCTAATTTTATGATAGGCGCGTATAGTAAATATACCACTGGGAATTGTAGCGCGTGCTGAGAGTTTTACCCGGGACTTTAGGTTTAACGCAGAATCTGTATAAGTGGATTCGACCGTATTAGTTACTAGTGCGGTATTTGATATTCTAGAAATAACGGTGACCTTTGATCGCGTTCGTAATTTGTATTTAGTAGTGATGTCCTCGCCAAGATGCTAATCCGTTGCCTGCGGAGCTGAGTTACGCTGGCCACCAGCGCCCATGCTTTAATAGGTCGACCGGATAGGGTCCATTACTTGATGAAGCGGTTCGAGCAGGTCGATGCTCGAAGGGCTGCAGTGGAGGAGGCTTACGCTGAGCTCGAGGATTCGGATGTGGAATAGAGAGTCCTGGACTCCTGCTTCGCAGACTATGAGCAGTTCCTTTCGCTCACGGACGAGTTGATCGAGGCTGAAGGCAGGTATGCCGAGGAGACGCGTGAAGCTCGGACGAGTGGCCTGCCCGAGTCCTTAAGGGAAGCAGCCTCAGCCGGAGCTGTTGGGACGACTCCCAACTCTGGACTTGCCAAGGTTCTCCGGGTCCTTTCCGAATGACTGACCTTCGTTGGTCTTTTCGACGGCCTAGTGGACGCCCGGAGTGACTTGACCCCAAGCCAGAAGATGGCGTACCTCCTGGCCTCACTGGAGGGATCCTTATAATTCCCACAGATCTTCCTTTTCAATTCAAAGTTTGCAGTTCCCTATTAAGCTCAGTTTTGCAATGACAATTAATAAAGCGCAAGGGCAAACGTTACAGGTAGCGGGGGTCATATAAGAAAAACCGTGCTTCCCATGATGGGTCACCTGTATGTAGCATGTTCGCGTGTGTCAAATGCCCAGAATCTCCACATTCTTTCCCCGAATGGAAAATCATATATCATTGTGTACAGTAGCGTCTTAAAATAGTGTACATTTAGTTTTTTTTTACAAAAATCCACAATCAATTATACAGAATTCTCCAAAATTTCCTATTTAGCTCAGTTTCTTTTCATTTCAAATGCTGCACCTCTGACGTACCTATTAAGCTCAGTTTCCTTTCAACTCAAAAGGCTGCATCTCTGACGATCTTTTATTTGGCTCAGTTTCCTTTCATTTCAGAAAACTGCATCTCTGACGAATCAATTTGGCTTAGTTTCTTTTTAAAAGTCTGCATCCCTGACGGATAATTATGCTCAGTTTTCTTTAATTAAAAAAATATCCCATTTCCATTGGAATGAACAGGTTATTTTCATGCTTTCCTATACGCTGCGTTTCAAAACATTTAAATAGGCTGAGGCTGAGGACGGCCTACTTGGGACCCCAGGGGAGGGACTGGAGGCTGCGAAGGCTGGGAGAAGCCGGAAGGGACGGAAGAGGGCCCTGAAGGGGCCTTGTGGGACCCTGAAAGGGTCCTGAAGGGGCTAAAATTGGCCTTCATGGCATTCTAGAGTAGAGGACCGGGAATGATCTATCATTGACTGGCGGTGGGGCTTGCCTACTGGGACGAGTATGAGTAGTGGCCTGATTGCTGCACAGGAGGTTCGCGGGGGGGGGGGGGGATTTGACGTTTTTGGGCCGAGGAAACTCTTTCGAGCTGTGTGCATCTAGGCACTTAACGCACCTGGATGGGGCAGAGCAGTTGGCCGCCGCATGACCATAAAGTTGGCCAGCGGTGGCACTGCTCCGGGAAACCGAGCCTATGTGGGTTTCAACCCTCACTCTCGACAGGCTTCACACTGTGCGTATCTGCCGAAGATGGCTTTTGCCTCCAGCACGTTCGTTAGAATTATAAGGGCAAGCGGGAACCTCTTGCCCTTGTTGCTGTGCATTTTGTGCACAGCCTCAACGGGGAATCCTTGAGACTTAAGGTCCTCTAGGATGTCCTCGCTGACGAGTTTTAAGGGTACGCGCGGATCACGGCCCTGACTTTACGCTCTCCCAGAAGAGCGTACGTGTGGTAGGACACACGTTCGGATGTAAATAGTCTTGTAAGGCGGCGAAAGTCGTCAATCGACTGAGGGACTATTTTAATGGCTTCACCATGTTGGTGGCCTAGTCATACTTAATACCTGTGTCGTAACCGGTTTTGAAAGGCGGGTAAATCTGGTCTTTTTTATAGGATAGGGTGACAAACGAGCACACCGTCCACCTGATGGTAAGTGGTTACTGTGACGCATAAACATCTACATCTATCCTCAATAAAGAATCAACATGCAGATGCGTTATCACCGTGAGGACTAAGATGGAGTATCTCTTTGCCAGTAAAAAGGGTCTCCGGTTCTCTACACTCATCATACGAAACACAGTAGCGTTGAACTGCAATTTTACGCTGGTATTCTTCCCCGGTGGAGGTGACCCATTCGTACTACAACTATACTACTAATATAGCTGCAGCATGGCTCTACCACGTAAAAGCCTTGTCTCTTAAGAGACAGTGGGCGGGACCTGCTTTTTAGCTAGGATAGGAGCGCAGTGAGAAGCTGACTTGGACAGCGGGGGGAATGTCTAGCGACTTTAGTGGACCGAAGCAGCGTCGGGGGCTGCGGGGGCAGAGATGGCAGCGGAGCTGCATGGGTGAGGCAGCGGCGGGGGCTACGGGGGTTAAGGAAGCAGCAGCGGCCACTGACACGGGGGGGGGGGGGGTTTCGCGGCGCGTTTACCGCCGCACTTGAAGTCACCCGTGGTGTACGAAGATTCACCGGTTCCGTCCGTGTAAGAAGACTCCGATGAACCGGTGCCGGACTTGGCCTCGATGGCGGGCTTCTCCGGGTGGCCGACGCCGTGGACCCGGATTCGGAGCAAGATCACACCATGTCCAGGGACACAAAAGAGTTCGACTGCGGACAGCCGATTTGGTCGCTAGATGGCCGACGGAGGGCGGTAGTTGATATGCCTGAGGGGGCAATAGGGGCAATAAATGCCAGGATTTCGGCGAGATACAGCACATCCAGCTAATCAGATTCAGACCCAATAAGGTCTTGTGCGGACATGTTGGGGGATGTTTTCGATGAAACAGTAAGGGCGGGGGGATCACTGTTCTCAGAAGAACAGATACGTTTTTCACTAAGCAGTAAGGGTGGGATTACTGTTCTCAGAAGAACAGAGACGTTCTTTTCTAAGTAGTAAGGGCGGGGACCACTGTTCTCAAAAAAACAGGGTCTTGTTCTAAAAAGAACAAGTGACGTATTCCGAGAAACAATATATATGGTTGTATACCACCATTTTTTGTTATAATTTGTAAGTAATAAAAAAAACATAAAATTAACAAAACAGTAAACAAAAAGTAATAACAGTAACAATAAAAAGCAGTGGTCAGTCTAACCTCCCCAGCCAGTAGGCATTGGGGCAAGAACTGCAAGTTAACGTCAAGAACTCACCAAGGCGTCAACGCTGCATAGCGTGAGCAGGATAGCGAAGGCACGAGAGCGAGAGTGAGAGGGCACTAACGTACGGGGGCGATAACGCGGTCAACTTGGGCACAACCGCTTGAGAGCGGCGGCACAAGCGAAATGTAAAATTAACATGAAATCGTTTCATTTATAAATTATTTTCACAGAACCTCACTGTCTATTGTAGCGCCACAAAACTCTTTGCTCTTCACAAAAAATTTTTTAGTATAAAACTTGATTCATCATTCTCATTATCATTTTACTCTTACATGAGCCCACTGCTGGACATAGACCTTCCAAGTAATACCATGAAACACAATCCTGCTACCTCCATCTATCGACGTTAATATAACAAAATAAAATATTTCATTATTAAGAACCATCTAAATTTTCAATCGAGTAAGAAGTTAATTTGAATGCCAGGCTTGGTAATCGCGGTAGAATATCTTTTCTTAATGAGAGGTATATCTTCAGAAAAGGACTTTTACTTAACGAATGTATATTTAGCTAATAAATGACTGGTAGTACTTGAAAAGAGTTTTCGCATTGATTGAATCTTTGAGAAAAGCTACTAATAAATTTATGTCTCTTTATATAAACATCATATTATGTGATCCGTTAGTCTAGCTAAAACTCGAAACTGACTCGAACTATTCTAATGAAAGTTTTGTGTGATTTTGAGTAGGTCCCCGAGATGGTATATATTTACAATTGAACCCAGTAGGTGGAGCTATTGTCGAGATCTAGAAATCACCCTTGTGCAATAGGGGCGGATCCCTAGTTTTTTATAAAATTAGGGTGACAAAAAAGCACTTAGGCCATCTGATTGTAGGTGGATGCTTTAGCCCATAGACTTCTACATCTATCTTGGATTAAAAATCGCAATGCAGATGCATTGTCACCCCTTAGTTCTCAAGGTGGAATTCCAGTAAACAGGGCTCTGGTACTCTGAGTTCACCATACAAAATACAGCAGCTTATTATGCTATGTGTGTTGTGTAAGAGCGCGATCCTTCCCCGATTGGGCCGACCCTTTCTTCGTTTTTTTTTTATAAAACGTTAATACCCATTGAAATATTTTTAAAACTATTCGTGCTACAACCAGAATATAGCAGCATGGTTCTACCATGTAAAATTACGTACGTATTACTAGGAAATTTGTTAAAATACATATTGGAAATAAAGGTTCAGGATTAACACCGATTACATTCAATATGTTTATTTGCAACAAAGGAACGAGTATTCGTGTTGAACAATGTAGGAAGGGCTATTGTTTGTGTTGCTTTTGTTCTAAGGTTGGCTCCCAAGGGACAGTACGATATTTTGAAAATGAACAAATATTTTAAATTTGAAAATACTGATATCATTTGAGGTCACATTTTAAAATCAAGCAAGCTTTCAAAACGACAGTATACTTATTTCTATCTTCGTAATCTTGAAGACTGAATAGCTGAAAATTTACTAGATGGTAATACTACCATCCTGCCTAGCAGTGCACCTGGGTAGATACAACCCTCTTACCTATTTCTACTTTAAAATAACAGTACCTGCACGGTTATGTCCCATTTACACACCTATAAAGTTGTTAGTAAGTCAAGGTACTTGCTCGAATTTTCTATGTCATATTCTAGGCTATTGCAGTATATTGTGTCTTTTTCGTACATCTACACAGATTTATTACATAAACTTAGCTTATAATTGGTCTCTGGTATAAACTATTATCTTTCTCACAAAATAATCCGCGGAAATATGCGGACTAAAATGTTAAGTGTGGAATTTGAGAGTAAATGACAAATTTCGCGAAGACTGTAGCGCCTCGGGTATAAAGATTCTGTATTTTTTAAAGAATGAGGGTGACAAACGAACATACAGTCCATCTGATGGTAAGTCTATACTGTGACCCATAGACATCTATATCTATTTACAATTAAGAATAAAAATACAGAAGTGTTGTCACCCCTGATGACTTAGATATTGTGCCTAATTTCCAGTGAAAACATTCTCCAGTTTTCTACACGTATCGTGCGAAACGAAGCAGCATTAAGGTGCTATTTAACGCTAGTATTCTTTGAGAGCTTGGTCCTTCCCCGGTAGGGCCGACCCATTCGTGATACAATACGGCTTAAGCATGTAATGGCTTTTCCACATATAAAGTAAGATAGAAGAACTTTTCTTAAACCTAGGTTTACACACTAAACTATCAATTAACTACATTTTGTTTATAACACTAAGGCATTTTTTTAAATTAAAATAAAACAATTTATAAAAAAATCAATGTTTCTTTGTATTTAATACAATACGAATACAATGTTTGTCTACCGAACTTGACCCTTATTATCCAATATCTCTTGTTGTACTTTTGTATAATGAGAAGATTGCTCTGATCTAAAATAAATACTTTTGTTAAGTCTTTGTTCAAAATATCCCATCTCTCACAATGTAGATTTTCTTTATACAGCTCTATCTCAACGCACCACGCCACCTAGCATAGTTGTTCTATAAAATAATATTCCAAAAGCTTATTGCTACAGAGATAAAATGAAGTTGTTCATTTAAGTTTTACAAAATACATAATAATATTTTCCTTGTTATGGAGTTAACAGATAAGACAAGCAGTGACTTGTATAAAACAAAACAGATTCATAAAAACAGAACAAACAAAAAAAGTAAAAACAAATTCAGATTAGATACTATAGATTCAGATTAGATACTATTAGACAAAACAAATTCAGATAACAAATTCAGAAAAACAGAAACAAAAAAAAACCAGATTCTTTATTATATTAAGGGAACTGCTGGGAATTGATCTCATTTTACGAGTTGTTCTTGCTCCAAAATATATTGATGAACTTATATACTTATAATGTAATTACATACTTTATATATTGATAAAGTTTTAAAATATCCTTTGATTTTTCTTTTATATCTTGCTATGATGTGGAGCTATCTACCACTTAACTTCAGAGATTCCGAAACTATATTGACCAAGGCATATTCGCGGAAGTTGTGGCATAATATGACTGCTCATTTGTCCAGCGATCGTAAGCATGATCTCTAATCATGTGGTCCTAGGTTCGAACACCAGGTCGGGCCAAAATAGGTAATTGAATTTTTCTGTTAAGAAATTCCCAGTAGCAGCCCGGTGTGAGGAAGTTCCGGGAAGCTTTTCTTGGAATAGAACTTCGATTTCCTGGGGGTTCAGTGCGTTACTTAGCGGTGGGTGCACGCATCGTGTCGGAGCGACATACTCGGCCATATGTTTTAAATCGCCGAAACTCGGCCATATGTTTTAAATCGTCGAAACTTGTAAACGGTCGCTTTTAGTGATTTGTACCTTAATGGCTTTTAATGAGATTCTAAGTTTGATTCTCGAATTTCTTCTAAAATAAAATAAAATCACTTTTATTTTTGTTTGTTGCAATTTAATATAAGTGCTTCTAATACCTTCAACCACTAATATTACGTAAAAAATGTATTAAGATTCAGAGCAGTATAATAAATATATATAATAATAAAAAAATTTAATAAAGCGATTAAAATATTGTAAAAAAAAACATCGTACAATAACATAAAATTACTAACGCCTGCCTCTTAGACTGTAATCAATTTTTTGTTCTGTTGTTATTATTCGAACTTTGCTCTATTTATCTGATTCACAATTAGTCAATTACTTATTTTTAATTACGATTTTATAACCGTAAGTAGGTACTTAGTTACTATTCTTCCTCTGTCTGATAGACAACTAATACAACAAAAATAAGTAAGTAGGTATCTCATCGTCAAGTAAAAATTATATGCTATAATAAGTGACTCGCTTACGTGACGCGCGAACCTCGTGCGGTGTTAGCCTCGACTGGCGCCTTGAGAAATACTTCGAGATTGTGTTTAAGTGTGCGTGCGGCGCCTCGTAGATACTATGGCGCACACATACAAGCCGCGCGCAGTGCGTTTGTTTGAAGATAACGTACTTCCCCTCTCTTTATACTATGACATTGCTGAACATAAGCCTTATGCATAGTTTGCCTAATAAGTTTATTTGCCATAGTTGCCACGCTTGGCATGCGGGTTGCAACCGCAGTATTTTGTTTAGTGTTTGTTATTATGAATACGCTGCTGCATATCTTCTATTTCGTTTCGCTCTGTCACCTCTTACGAAACCAACGGGATGATCATGATGATGATGATGATGTAGTGGATATTTTACACCACTACTACACAGTACTGTACACATTATTTACTAGTTTGTATTTTAAAAATTGTTTGTAGTTAGAGTTTAACTAATGACACTAGACCGACGAGGTGGTCAACGTATGTTATTATATTAAGTAATTTTCTGCTAAAAAACTAAAATGTAAACCATTAACGAATGTTATAAAACTTCAACTTCCGCGTCGTAACAAAATAAACATATTACTTTGATTCTAAGATTATATTCTGTACGTAGTAGAGCCATGCTGCAGCTATATTAATAGTATAGTTGTAGCACGAATGAGTTGGCTCAACCGGAGAAGGACCACACTCTCACAGAATACCAGCTTAAAATAGCAGCCTAACACTTCTGTTTTTCGTATGGTGAGTGTAGAGAACCGGCGACCCTTTTTACTGGAAAAGAGTTACTTTTATGTTGAGTTACGAGTTTACTGGTGACGACGCATCTGCATTTTGATTCTTTATTGAGGATAGATGTGGATGTCTATGGATCACAGCAACCACTTACCATCAGGTGGACTGTGTGCTCGTTTGTCACCCTATTCTATAAAAATAAAAACTTAGCTTAGTTAATCTTTATATGGTAATATCAAACCTTAATTTCTTTTATACAAAAGATGCAACTGCATTTTGAATTGTTTAATTGTTCGATAAAGAATAACTAAGGTAAGTAATAACTAAGTAATATAAATTATACAATAAAATAATTTCGACTTTAATAACAGAACTATAGCAAAACAATGAAACGTGTTAAAAAATTAAGCAATTTCCAACTTCTATGTTTGCACTTGGTCCTTCCTCGGTTGAGCCGACCCATTTCCACCCACATGAATGTTCTCTGTAAATAACATTGTATACCCAAGTAACTGCAATGAAGTGATCGGTGATAAACGAAAACATCGTGAGAAAACCTGCATGTGTGTCGAAGAAACCGATTATTTTGAGGACACATCAAGAATAGAATAGAATTATTTTTATTCAATATAGATTACAAGCACTTGGTCCCTCCTCGGCGACACGATTTATTCAAGCTGCAACTTCATACGCAACAGAGTGACTCTACCACATGAATGTCCACTGAAAATAACAAATATTTAATAAAATTTTTAGATTTTGAACCCCTTTGTCGTATCTCCTCAGTTTCAAGGCACTCCCCTTCTTGCCTCAGCCAGTATCAGAATCCTCGGGGTCGACATATCGAGTGACGTGCAGTTTCGTGGTCACTTGGAAGACAAGGCCAAATTGGCCTCTAAAAAGCTTGGCGTGTTCAGCAGAGCGGGACAATATTTCATGCCGGCACACCGCCTGCAACTTTACAAGACGCAGGTTCGGCCTCACGTGGAATACTCTTCCCATCTCTGGGCAGAAGCTCACCAGTACCAGCTCCTTCCACTTGACCGCATCCAGCTCAAAACGGCTCGAATCATTGGCGATCGAGTCCTTTCCGATCGGCTCGATTCATTGGCACTGCGAAAAGATGTTGCATCCCTTTGCATTTTCTTTCACATCTCCAACGGGCAGTGCTTTGAGGAATTGTTCGGATTAATCCCAGCCATCAAATTTCACGAACGCACATCGCGCCACAACTCCCGATACCATCCACATCATCTGGATGATTGCCGGTCCACCACTGTGCGATTTAGAAGATGTTTTCTTCTTCGCACGACTTCCTTGTGGAATCGATTACCATCAGCGATTTTTCCGGACCGATACGACTTAGGGACCTTCAAGAAAATAGCCTACTCTTTTTTAAAAGGCCGGCAACGCATCTGCAATTCCCTCCCTGATGTTGCAGTTGTAAATGGGCGGCGGTAGTCACTTACCATCAGGTGAGCCGCATGGTCGTTTGCCTCCTCTTCTATAAAAAAAAATGTTTACTGAAAATAATATAGTATACGCGAGTAATTGCAATTTTAAGTGATCGGTGGTAAACGAAAACATCGTGAGAAACCTGCATGTCTGTCGAAAGAACCGATTATTTTCAGGACATAAGAAGAATAGAATAGAATCATTTTTATTTAATATAGATTACAAGTATATTTATTGAAAGGCAATATAGGCGTTACCAGCAAGAAACCCAGCAGGGCTTTTTAAAATTACAATAATATATTTTATACAATGTGTATGAAAACATTTAGAAACAACATGGTAGCGATCACCTCATTTTGAGAGGTCATTATCAATCATGTACCTACTCTATAATAGTGTAATAACACTTACTAAACAATTTTTGCTTAATGTAAAGCAGGCCTTATCTATTAAAATGCCGTTTAAGAGATAAGGCCTGGATATTAACGATTTTAGACATATACATTGGCCCAGTGAAGGAATAACTGACTACTTGGAATCTAGTAACTAATTTGTGCTTGTTGCTAGTATTTACAGTTTGTACATCACTATTTTTAAGAGAGACCAAAATTAATATATTTATTTCTTTAAATTTTTCACTAAGGGTTTTCTTCGGGCCTAGGTTAGTAAAAAATTTAATAAAGTGCTCTTACGGCTCTCTTCTGCAACACAAAGATAGTTTCCATGTCAGTCACATTACCCTATAGGAAGATTCCATATTATGACATTATGCTGTGGAAATTACTAAAATAAACTTATCTAGCTATTTCAATACACGCAAGGCCCCTATTTTTAACAGCATATGCTGCAGAATTAAGATTGCTAGCTAGTTTAGATAATATATGAGGGCCCATTGAAGCTTCGCGTCAACTGTAATTCCGAGAAAAACAGTGGATTCAACGATACTCAGCAAATTTAATATTATCAAAAGCCTAAATACCTTTTTTTATAGATTACCAAATTTCCTTTATTTCCTTTCATTTACCGTGTTTATGTCACTGACAGGCAAAGCAGAAAAACTGTAAATATTATTGTGATGTTGAATAAATTGGTTTTACATATTTAGTTATTTTAGAATTACTGTCAGTAAAATCTAAATAAGAAAACAGTTTACACAAAAGTTCAAAAGGAAGTCTACTTGAGTTTTATAGAGCTGTTACTATAATGTGTACAATATTTAGAGTTGATTTTTTTTAATTCTTTCTTAAAAACCTTACGTCAACACTAGGATTTCCTCCTGTATCGTGTAAGCAGTTTACAAACATAAATTCTACAATGACAAACATCCAGACCCGAATTGTAGGATTCAAACCCGCGGCCCACTGCGCCGTAACTCCAGGCGCCATACATGGAGTTAATTTAGGAGCCGTTAATTTTATAATGAAAGAAATTAAGCTATATTTTTAAAACACTTACTTACTTATCTTCACGCACAATCCCTGACGGGGTAGCCAGAGAGAACAGATCGCCAAGAGTCACGATCCTTACATACCTCTTTCGCTTCTTTCAGATTCATTATCTTCTTCATACATGCACGTCTAGGTATCCGAGTACTCTTGACCCTCCCCTCTTCGAGCAGTTTGCTCACATGGTCTTCGAAAGTTAGTCTCGGTCTACCTCGACACCTTTTAATATTAACTTTTGCGCTATATATTTTCTTCACCATTCGGTCTTCACTCATTCGCTCAACGTGCCCAAACCATCGAAGCACGCCCTTATCAATTTTTGTGATAAGGTCATCTTTCAAACCTGCCATATTGCGAATCTCTTCGTTTCGCTTTCGGTCGGCCATGGTAACGCCGCACATTTTACGAAGAGATCGCATCTCCACTGCATTCAACTTGCTTTTATGCTTCTTCTGGCATACCCAGGTTTCGCTGCCATATAACAAAGTCGGTACCAACACTGCGTTATGTATTGCATTTTTAAAACACATATAGAATAAATATGAAGAATGGCGACATTAACGCTATATATTATTATAGAATCATGTACAAAAGCCTCGGATTCTCCTGCCAAATTGACGCTTCCTAAACTTAAGTCCAGTTCCAAATCTGTTAAATGAAAGGGTTTCCGTCTACCTAAATAGAATTACATATATGAAACCAAATTTATAGTACAATGACATTGAATATAACATTGATTTAAGTTTCTGTAGGAAGCGGACGGATGCATAATTTACATTTTGATTTTGGTAGCCGTCCCGCCTAAATTTGTTGAAATAGTTCGAAATGCTGAGGAATCTTTTAATAACCTACATTTGTAGATAAGGTCTCGCCAAGTAGTGGCAATGTAAAATTTATAACAGCATCTCGGCACATGTTATTAGAGCCAACTGTAGGAAATGTAAGTTGTATTTTATTGCGTCTGATAGATGACAGTGTACTCATCATCATCGTAGAGGCCTGTGGTGAATTATTCAGACTGATGAACAGTGTAAAAGTTACATCATTTTATATTATTGTGATAACCGATTAGCGTACTAAGTGAGATAATTAAGGCAAACCCGCTATAAAGACTGTCATCTCCTCCGAGGTTCATTTTCAGTTATGAACTTTGAGGCTTGGACTACATAGCATCTGAAGTCTCACAAACCCATTAAAACGGCCCCTATATATTATGTTTATATTATTTATTATATTAGTATAGTATTATGTTTATATTTATATTTATAGTTAGTTCTAGTTAGAGCTATAAGTATGTGCCATATCGATTGAGAAAAACGGACAATGACCTCAGATATGAGCCGAGTGTCAAAAGGCGTAACTTACAAAATCTCAATTTAGATGTGATAACAATATTTAAATATTGATATTATTCCCACTTCTAGGTCAGCACATATGTTTTGTTTTTTTGTTTCTTAAATAATATTGTCTGTGGTTCCTATAAACATAGTAAAATCTTACGGTACATCGCGAAAAATGTGTTATATTTTATATTTCAATTTATGGTAAGTAACGCAGCAATTCATTTAATAACAGTTTCATATTAAAAAAATATTTGAAGCAATATAATCACCATATTGAGCTTTTGCAAATTCATCCCTTTAAAATAAACAAAACGCGCGTTACGTCAGTTCGTTCTAAAAGAAACGTGACAATGGCAGCCAGAGATGCGTCACCTTTTTTGGGCCGGTCCGCCATTTTGTTTTCATTCGTGTTCGGATAGCGCTTGCGTGTGTACGTCTCGGGTAATTCATAGCATTCATTGCATTGTTTTAGTTGAGTTTTTACTGTTAAATTTGTTATATCGTTAAGTTTTTGTTTTTTGAATCTGTTATATTAGTTTTACTGTGACGGTCGTTACTAAATCGACATGAGTTCAGGAGAATTTGGTGAAGGACCCGGTCCTTCAACATCAAGTGGAAAGAGACGTCGCCGACCCATAATAAACGTAGCAGGTACGTACAAATAGGTACAAATGCGACGACGTAGCCTTTCTATTTCTTAAAGCGCTCTTTTTATGTGACCATGTGGTATTTATTTTCTAAAACAATATGTATTTATGTGATGTAGTACTATGGTAGTATATTTTTGTCATTTATTTACAGGCCCATCTTCTGGAGCACCTTTAACGTCACCAGTAAAAAAGAGAAAACCTACCACTTTGTCGGTCGGGGAACAAGAGATTATCATTAATGTATACAAATATGTCAAAAACACCTGGCCCGAAGACGTGTATCCTTCAAACGTTAATATGGTAGAAAAGGTTTCGGAGATCTCAGGAGTCAGCAAGAGCACTATATATCGCGTATTAAGCGTGTATAGAGATTCCCATAAAATACCAGAAAAGGGAATAATTAATAAAAGAAAAAAGTCTGTAATTGACAAGTTGGACGATTTTGATAAATCGGCTATAAGAGCGAAAGTGCATCAGTTCTTTCTTGCAGGAGAATTACCGACTTTAGACAAAATTTTGCTCAGTATAAATCAAGATGACCAGTTGCCAAACTTGAGCAAAACTTCCCTGCGACGTGTGTTGCGCCATTTAAAATTCAAATATATAAAGAGAAACAGAAAAAGTGGTCTAATAGATCGCCCAGAGATAGTTCTGTGGCGTACCAGATATTTGAGAGAAATACAAATATTAAGAAACGAGGGACGTAACATTTTTTACCTTGACGAAACATGGATTAACGCAGGTCATACTATGGGAAAGGTATGGGAAGACACCACAATTGAATCTTCTCGTCAATCACGGTTAGAAGGCTACTCTACTGGCGCGAAAGCCCCTTCGGGTAAAGGAAAGCGATTAATAGTTGTACACGTTGGCAATGAAAATGGCTTTTTGGAGGGATGTGATTGGGTATTTGAATCATCATCTACTGGTGACTACCATGAGAGTATGGACGCTCTCCATTTCGAGGACTGGTTTAGAAAAGTAATAGAAAAACTGCAAAGCGGCGATGTCATAGTTATGGATAACGCTAGTTACCACTCCAGACGTTTAGAAAAAACCCCAACAATGTCTTGGCGGAAACAAAATATGCAGGAATGGCTAGAATCTAAACAGATCGCATACGTGCCCTCGGACACAAAGACCCACTTAATGGAAAAAATAAAGGCAGTTAAAGATAACTATCGAAGTTACGTCACCGACGAGATGGCAAAAGAAAAAAGCATCACAGTGGTAAGGTTACCTCCTTATCACTGTGAGCTTAACCCCATTGAACTTGTGTGGGCAGATGTGAAAGGGTACGTTGCACGAAAAAATACAACTTTCAAGTTAAAAGATGTTAAAAATTTACTTAAAGATGGTTTAACTCAAATCACGCCAGATAAATGGAAAAACTGTGTTCAGCATGTCCTTAAGGTTGAACAAAAAATGCGTGGCATGGATGATAGAATTGACCAAACTGCAGATCGCTTTATAATTAATGTTACAGATAGTTCATCAAGTGAAGATACGAGTGATGATTGCACCGAATAAAAATAAAGTTCTTATATAATATTAAAAATAAAGTTTTATCTTTTGCATAAGTACGTACTTATTCGGTGTCGTTATCACTCGAATCTTTATATGTGTTATAAATTAATGTTTTTTGTTGTTAAATGAATAAAGTACTTTATAACAATAGATGATTTTTCTTCTACAGCGATCTTTCACATAACTTTTTAATAATAGTTAATAAATATATATTATATCAATCATTATAAAAAAATCATTATAAATAAAGAAAGTACTACATATAAAATGTGCCTATATATTGAAGGTTTGTAACCCCTGGTTAAACGACCGAAAGGTCATTGTCCGTTTTTCTCAATCGATTTGGCACATACATAGTTAGATCACGTTCAATTCTTCGTACAAGAAAACATTAGAACTTTTTCTGCATCAACTACATTCAATCTGAAGTCATCCAACCGCATATTTATCATGACGCAAACGAATTATGCTCGTGTTTTCTTAGAGATCAGAAACGTTAGCTTTCGGCAAAAGAAAGTATAAGCTTTCAATAACGTACGAGTTATATGAAGCTGCCACCGAAAATAACTAAGTTTCAGGCTTGGGCAGCAGTGTAATGAGAGAGTCACATCTGGTAAGATGTCATGCATATTTTAATAAACAAATTGGCTGGTTCTGAACATTTAATTATCATCACCATCATCATTTCAGTTCTTCATGAGTCCACTGCTGAACACAGACCTCCCAAACAAATGCATTTAATGCCAAAAAGCACGGTCCTGAGCCATCTGCATCCATCCTTTACCATGCCATATTAGAGTTAAAAATTAGGATATCCCCAGTAGAACCAGAAAAACCGATAGGCCAATGAATTAGTAAGCTGATGTGGCAAAGGGCCGGCCATATATCTCGAAGAACCGATAACCGATGGAGATGAAATGTGGAACACTCGAAAGAGTGGCAGCGTCGTACCTATCAACGGAGTGTAGGGCAGCTCCCCACTTGATTTAAATATAGGAATAGAAAATTACTGATGTTCTTAGAAAAATATTCATTGTGAAACAGTGTATGTGAAAATAGGATGAACCCAGTAAATTTAGACTTTCCTTTTTTGTTCTCTTTTTTATTACAAACAACTAACGCTTATAGCTTACAGGCAGGTAGAAAAAAGTGCAGAAGTTAAATAGTAAGTAATCAATTATTATTTTTGTTCAGCGTTAATCACTTTTCTATTCCAGAAACAAATTTCCTGATTCAGAAACTTCTGAAAAAAATGAGAGGAGCCTTTATCCAGCAGTCGTCGCATTTTTTTTTATTTTGCTGGTACAGCAACGTAACGTAAGCCACGTACGAGAAACCACCACTTTCATTCGCCTTATCAATCCTCCTTGCCGGAGGAGATACCCATATCAACGTTTTGGCATATTACATAACCTTTTTACGAGATCCAAGGGAGGAAAGGGGATGATATTCCCTTACAATGTAATTTCCGTATGTTGGCAATGGTAAGACTTACCCGGCCAAAATACGGCAATTATGTAATTTATATTCCTGTACCATGATAATGTGCCAAAACATTTTACAGTTATAAAACAATCTCCCGACCACAAGTACTTGACCCATTTTCAATCACAAAAACTTTACTTAACGAAGTAAAACAACTAAAACAAACGCATTCTTGTTTCTCAAAAGTTACGGTTATTTTTAACAAATGAATTCGAAAACCAGCACTCGTGTTCCTAAAATCTACACGAAAACTTCTATTTCTAGAAGTTGGATAGAAAAGTTTGTACAAGTATTTATTTTGATTTTTCTTTATAGAATAAAGATGACAAACGAGCACACAGTCGACCTGATTGTATGTGGATACTGCCGCCCATAGTCATCTACTTTTATCCTCGATTAAGTATCAAACAAAATGCGTTGTCACCCCTGAAGACTATGATGGCATACCCCGTTTCCAGTACGCTGGGATTCTATTCTCACAGAATCCCAGCGTACTGGCCCTATCCCGATTGAGCCGACCCTATCATGCTAAAACCAAAATATAGCTGTGGCATGGCTCTACCATGTTAAAAATATAATTCAAGAAAAAATTCTAATGTGAAAACTTCTTTAGACACGTTGGGCACTTTTGGGATGAGGAAAAAGCATCGCATGTGCGTTAATTATGTTACAACACGTAACATAATTAACGCACATCCTGAAAGTAGTTTGTTCAGATTCGTTTACCTGATCTATTTGTATCATTTTTGATATAGGTAATTTTTTATCCCAAAAATAATTGAAACTACATAATGTACAGTCACACTAAACCTGTACAGTAAAAAGAAACTGAAATGGACCGTAATTCAAGGCAATAAGACTTTTAAAAAAGCAGTTTTATTTGTATTAATACAAATTCCGTGATTAAATACAAAATAAAGAAAACTGAACCTTCTATCAAGTATTTTAAAGTCTTAACAAATACAGTCTTATAAAGGTAGCGGCGGCCAGGCCATTGACCTCACAGATTAGCTGATTGGACGCCTCTTGACTTTTTTTATGGGGTATTATTAATAGGTATTAAATCATTAGTTTATTTTAGTGAGACAAAAAGTGCCGAGGACCTAAAAATAGTAATTCTATGAATTAACGCTTTTAGAATAGTGAAAAATGACACTGAATTGCTTTCTAAATTATTTTCTTTCTTTTTTAAAACGTACTAAAAAAACGTAACCTCCACACTAGGATTTTCTGTTTTATGTGGGGGCAGTGTACAAGCATAAAATTCACAAGGACAAACATCCAGACCCGGAACAATCACTTGTAGGCCATATAGATATTGTTCCATGCGGGATTCGAACCCATGGTCTTTAGAGCTGCCACTCAATTGCTGGGCCACTGCGCCACGGAGCCGTGGTGCACATTTTGAAAATGTATTAAAATGCAACGTTGCATGAAAATAAAGAGTTAAGGCTATCAGTAAGTTAAATATTTGATTCTTAAAAATATTGTAATCGAGATTCACATAGTATTGTCTCTTATTTTTAGCATTATTATTATTTACAATTACAATTAAAATGTTATGCAAATTTATAACATTTTGTAACGAATATTGCCTACTGACATTTATTGACATTATTGTATCATAATCAATAAACAAAATTATTCAGAGGTGGAAGTCCAAAGCCTGAAAAGTGTGATTGAAAGATGCAGTTCAATGTTTACTAGACTTAAATAAACAACTCAATGCACGAAGATCTGACATCTGTTAATGTTCATAGTGTAACGCTTCATAATTATTATTAATAAATAATAATTAAATTTATTATAAAGATATTTAAAAATGTCATAGAAATTATAATTTAAGCAATTAAAATGCAAATAATGAGTATAAAGTTATTAAGAATATTGAATATTATAGTATATTTAACGCATCGATTGTCTCTAAAAATCTCTAAATTTATTAAAATTCTATTTAAAATATTCAAAATGTATTAAATAATATAAATAAAAGTCGATTATATTGCAATAATAAAGATAAATAACAATTGTAATATAATAGAAAAAAATGGATCAAAATTTTTGAAAGTTAATGAAAGTGTTCTTGTAATAATCAGAAAATTTCTAAGTTGATGACGGTATTCTTGTAATGTTCCCTTATATGGGGGCGTTGCCGGAGACGCATACCTAAGGTTGTACATATATATGGGCTGGTCGGCTGATCGACTGCTAGTACTAAGATTGCACAATGCCTTGTCCTATATTAGGGACTTGTCATAGTAAGGTCTAACGAACCAAAGCATTAATATAGAAGGTTTATGGTCTCTATGATGCATAAGCATTATAATAGCAGAGTTATGACTTGAAGTCCCGTATGAATAAGACATACAATAGTATGGTCTATGATATAAAGCAAATATGTGGAGGGTCTCAAATATGTAAAAGCATTATATTGAAAAAAAAAAAGAGATTTGAAAAGGATTATTATAGTGGCATGTAGGTTGTTTCACAGCCTCCGAGACCGAGGTAAACTTGGACTCGCTAACCGATGTATCCTAGACATATCATCTTAGTGTCGATGGTAAGCGGGTTTGTTGTAGCAATACAACATACCCGTGGACATCGCACACCCCCTACCGTTTGTGGGCGACGTTGGCTATCTTTCAGATTAGGGTGAGTGTGTTTGGTAGTACTTTTAAGTGCAGCAAGCATACTCAACACCATGTCTTAGTGCAATAGCACTATGATACGTGGAGTTTTGGCTACTGACGTCTTAGTACCGTGCTACTATGATACGTTGGTGGTATTTTTAGTTAACAACATTATCAATTTTGTTACCAAAGTCGATAGGGATCATGTGGGTGTGTTGTGAGGGGACGTCATCCGTATGATAGTTGCATTGATGCTTACTGCTACTTGTAGTATTGCGTATTGTGATGGATTTGCGGGTGTACTGCACCTGATTCGACGCATATTGTGGTTTTGGTCGATGGAGGTATGCGGGTGGTGATGTCTGCTGGGACTGTATGGGGGAACTTGGGATAGTGTAAGCCCAACGTTAGTCGTATTGATGCTTGTTGAGTTCTGCAGCATTGCGTCTCTACGATGGTTGTTTGGCGGGTCGCTATTCTCAATGGCGCTCCCTGCGTCTTGGTTTGACTCACAACCTAAGTAGCTTTGCCCAAGTCGGGTCCTTTCATTGCGGGGCTGCAGACTGTCTGACCTCCATGATGTTTTATATAACATCTTAATAATATATCTCTATAAAGTTCCCACCTTTGAAATATTGAAGGCAACTTGTTGGTGGGTGAGACAAACATGATCGATAAATGCATATACTCAACGTCAGTGACACAAACCCATTCTGATGGCGAATTGTTACTATAATCTTATAATTGCCTATTGGCTATATCTGCCATTGTATTGGTTGGTAGAGCATATGTGTCGACCTCATGCGGGTGGTAGCTGGAGGAAGAATCTGAGGAGGCTCTCAAGGCTGCGGCCGAAAGCTGTGCAACGTGGGATTTCCCCATTCCCTTGAGGTGCGCAGTAGACTCATGACACGTTCTGCGGCCAATTGGCCGTGCTGACCATGTAATTGGTGGTGATGCCTTACACTTATATCACGTCTGCGGAAACGGCGGTCTGGCAGGTGGAGGCGCTCACGGAGGGCTTTTTATGGCAAGTGTGCCTATTGTTGCCTAACTCATGTGACGGTTATTCACTGTTGCTGGATTTGATCGTATTTTGTATGGCGTTTACACGCATTGACATGCGCGACTTCGGTCGATGTTTGTGCTTACGCACTATGAAGGGGCCAAGTCCTCTTTTACTGGTACGCCAGTTATTTTGCTGTGGACTACGGTCTAGTTCCCAACTTAACGTTCCCTTTGGGGGTAGCGCATTAAAATGGTTGGCGCTCACCGTGCATGGCGTGTGCGGAGCCGTGTACCTCCTCCACATTTTTTTTTTAATGTGGCAGAGCGAAGCCATTGTATCTGGTATTTGATATAAATATTGTGAGCCTTTTCCAAGCGGGAAGGAAATAATTAATAAGGAATTGATTGTTGTGAACCGAATACAAGTGGAATAGGGACAATTTATTGTTCTCAACTTTTTTGAGCTCTGTCTTCGTGAACGGAGTTCATTAGCTTATAAGACGCTACCAACAGGTTTCGATTGCTCTCGTGAATATTCATTCTTTCAAGATACACTTAAAAGAACTAAGTTACTATGCAAACACAACGTAAATAAGAGTCCCAACTAAGACGATCACGCCATAAATTTATTAAAGGGCCTATAATTAAACCTTTAGAAAGATCAATATATGGTTAATATACTGGTCACGTAAATTAGATATATTTATACATCTTATAGATGTAGATTCTAAAGAAATACAAGTATAAGTATATAAGGAGGGGGTGGGGTCGTTACAATAGGTAGGTATTTATTTCATATAATTAATCATGTATTGTCGGCTTTTTTCGGCACTAATAGCTACCTACAATTATGTCAAGTGGCAGCGGCGTTAACTCGTCTCGAACGCCAGCGAATACCTACTAGGATAGCAAGACCTATACCTAGCGTTCGTGGTTTAGTACGGTGACCACAACATTCTTCCGGAATTTGTATAACTTTTTATAAATAATAAATGCATTAACATGTTTAACTAAAAATTCAGTGTATTTATTATGATTATAATATAATATACTAATTGGGGTGTCTGAGGATATGCGTTAATTACGTTAAATATTGTTTATCAGATACTGTAGAAAGAATGAATAAGGAGCGATTGACAAAGCAAATTTATGATGCAGAAATGAACGGAAGAGTCGGAAAAGGACGCCCTAGACGAAGGTTTATCTAGCAAATCGGCGATATATTGAAAATGAGCCAGATTAGGAGTAGTACCCTTAACCCTTAAAAACACCCTTAACCGACGAGCGTGTAGGCGTAGATATATGGATATAAAGGAGGCGAGAGAGGTGTGTCAGGATCGCGCCAAATGGAAGTACGTAGTCTCTGCCTCTAGATGACAGACGTGAGTGTTTGTGTTATGTATATAAAATACTAGCTATGCCCCGCGGTTTCACTCGCGTCTATCACGCGTCTGAGCCGCATAACATGACACATCGCTTAAAATTAAAGTTACAACCTATAGTAAGGTCCAAAAGTTTCTGGCCTGAACTATAAAATTAAGGATAAATCTCAAACCACTATAATTTTTTTTAGATATAATCCTCCTCTATTTCACTACACTTTTCTAGAACGCTTTACTAACTTTTCTATACCCTTAATTCCTGTCCGGTCTGAATTTTTACCCTCAAAATATGATAAAACTGCTGACTTCACCTCATCTTCGGTGTATATTTTTTTCTCCGTAAGTTTGATTTCAATGTCAAGAATAACTAATATAATAGGGGCCAAGTCCACCATATTGGTAGATAACCGAGCTAAGTGAAACAGCATTCCTTAATGGCGGACTCGGAAACACCCGATGTGTGGACCGAAGCTTTGTCATGAAGCAACAACCTCCTCGCGACAATTTCTCTCAATGTTTTCCTTTAATAGCGTCGCGCAATTTATGCAGCAAGGAAGCATATAAATCGCCTGTTACTGTTGTGTTGATTTGGTAGATTCATTTTTATTAAATAGAATCTTCGGGGGAATGAGACCTTCATTAGGAAAAAAATTCTACCTGTAAGGTGGCAAAATAGGGGATGAAGTTACATTGATATTATGATGTGATGTACTTTGTCTACTCAACAGGGTAAATATATAATTTTTAACAAATTTTTTTTTATAGGAGAGGGGGCAAACGCGCATGTGGCTCAACTAATGGTAAGTGACTACGGCCACCCATGAACAACTGCAACACCAGAAGAACCAGGGGAATTGCAGATGCGTTGCCGGCCTTTTAAAAAGGGGAAGGTATCTTTTCTTGAAGGTCCCTGAGTAGTATCGGTCCGGAAAAATCGCTGATGGTAATCTGTTGCACAAAGAAGTGGTGCGAGGAAGAAAACATCTTCTAAATCGCACAGTGGTGGACCGCTAATCATCCAGATGGTGTGGATGGTATCGGGAGTTCTGCCGCGATGTCCGTTCGTGAAATTTGGCGCCAATCGGAAAGGACTCTGTTGTCGACGATTCGAGCCGCTCTGCGCTAGATGCGGTCAAGTGGAAGGAGCTGGCACTGGGGAGACCCTGCCCAGAGATGGGAACAGTATTCCGTGTGAGGCCGAATCTGCGCCTTGTTAAGTTGCAGGCGGTGTGCCGGCATGAAATATTGTCCCGCTCTGCTGAGCACGCCAAGCTTTTTAGATGCTAATTTGGCCTTCTCTTCCAAGTGACCACGAAACTGTACGTCACTCGATATGTCGACTCCGAGGATTCCGATATTGGCTGAGGCAAGAAGGGGAGTGCCTTGAAACTGAAGAGATACGACAAACGGGTTCTTTTTAGCGGTAAACGCGCAAACTTGTGTCTTCTGAGGATTAAACTGAACTAGATTTAGTCGCCCCCAATCCAAGACTTTGTTCAGCAAATACTCGACTTCAAACACAAGTTTGTTCCGGTACGCGGCGACGTTTTCCCAAAAAATATTGGCACGGCTGGTGTATAGAGCATCACCAATGCTGTCATCCGTATAGCAATGAATGTTACCAGTTAGCAACATATCATTGATATGCAGAAGAAACAGCGTTGGTTATAGCACCACAGCCTTGTGGAACACCAGCGTTAATAGGCTTGTAGTCGGAGCATGCACCGTCTACAACGACCTTAATGCTCCGATCTGCAAGGAAGCTGGTGATCCAATTGCACAATTTCTCGGGAAGCCCTGAGGAAGGGAGCTTCGAAAGAAGCGCTTTGTGCCAAACCCGATCGAAGGCCATCGCAATGTCCAAACTAACGGCCAACGCCTCTCCCTTGGACTCTACTGCCTCCGCCCATCTATGGGTCAGGTAGACCAGAAGATCACTAGCTGATCGACCCTGACGAAACCGTACTGGCGGTCACTAATAAGCTGGTGATCTTTAAGGTACCACATGAGCTGGCAATTAATAATGGAATCCATTATTTTGAAGAAAACGGAGGTGATGGCCTTAGGCATTGAGTTGGACGTGTCTGTGCGATTGCCTTTTTTTAAGAATTGGGTGGACAAGAGCTATCCATGATTTCGGGACAACGCCTACGGAGTAAGAGTACCGGAAAAGATGAGTTAGAACCGATGCCAACTCCGGAGCACACGTCCTCAGCACAAATGGGCGATTTTCTGTCAGGCCCATTTGATTTGTGGATGTCCAGGGAGAGGAGTGCTTTGCAAACCGCGTGCTGTGAGAACCGCACATACGGCATGGAGCACTCACACCGCGGGTTGGTCGGTGGCGTGTTCCCCCCGTCATCAAGAGTCGAGTTGGACGCAAAAAGTGAGCCTGCCTGAGGTCGGCTTTCTCTTTTGCGGCGTGGACCAGTGAGTCGTCCTCCCTGTGCAGAGATGGTAGTGAAGGCTTAGAGAAATTCCCTTGGACAGCCTTGGCGAGAGACCAGAATGCACGGGTTCCCGAAGGAAGGCGAACTAGTTTCTCGCCAATTCTGCCTATGTGCTCTGACTTAGCCTTGGCAATAACTCTTTTGAAGGACCTGGAGGCGAAGTTATACTTATTTTAACATGCTGGTGTTTACATCCCGAGTCGCCGAAGTCGCAGCCCAGGCTTGATAACACTCCTGCTTACTGCGTAATGCAGTCTTACAGGTGCGACCAAACCAAGGCTGCGATCTGCCTCCGATGGGTACCACAGATGATGGAATAAATAGTTCCATTCCCTGTAGCACCACATCAGTGACAGAATTAGCAACAGCGCTGTGATCATCCGACTTTGAGGAATTAAAAAGAATAAAATTATTTCACATTACTAAGTTGCCATTTTTATTGATATTTTATAAAAGAATATAAAAAAATATATTTTATATTTTATTCCTCTTTTACATAATATTATATTTTTAATAAGTCGAGACAATCTGAATTTGGGATTTTTCAAATATTTGAATTTCATAACTCCGAATATATTAATTTTATTGTATCTTTTTTATTCGTATTTCATCAAAAAATATATTATATTTCTTATACTTTATTATTTTTCTTTATATAATTTAATGAGTTGTATATTAATGTACGGAATTTGGGGGTTTCTCAAACCTTTAAAAATTCAAAACTCCGAAAATATGAATTTTATCTTAAAAGGTCATGGAACCTATTTTATTTGTGTATATCAAATAATATAATAATATTTTATGCAATGATTTCTTATATTTATGCGAACACTACACATTAATTGGAACTAAGTTTTACGGATACTATCATGTTAAATTTAACATTTTAATCCCGGACGTTTCGGGTGCTTTACAGTACTATTGGTTACGGGGAGGGGGGGAGGGAACTGAGGTGTTTGACGTCCCGATGTCATAGTACCCGGCTACCTTCAACTTTTAAATATTAATTTTTGGTCCGATCTACGCAGAATGAACTTATAGTATCTTGAAGTCTTGCAGTGGTATGCTTGGATTTGGATTTAATTTTATTAATAATAGGATCGGAAGCAGAGGTGTTTTTTGTCCCACCGTGACCATGGGGTGCTGTAAAGCACCCGAAACGCGGTTCTTCTCCGGTTGAGCTGACCTGGTCTTAACTAAAAAAAATTTAAACCCATTCGTGCTACAACCTCATGCAGCATGGCATAGCAGCATGGCTCTACCATGTAAAATTACGTACGCATTATATAAGGATTTGAAATTTGTTAAAAGCCATATTGAAAATAATGGCTCAGGCTTAAAACCAATTACATTCAATATGTTTATTTGGAACAAAGGAACTGAACGAGAATTCGTGTCGAACAATTACGTGAGGGCTATTGTTGGTGTCGCTTTTGTCCAAACGTTGTTTTCAAGGAATAGTATTTAATTAATTATTTAAATCGGAAAATACTAATAATTAAAAAATGTATTGAGTTCAATTTAAGTCTTTTCAATGCATTTAAAAATCAAGCAGACTTTCAAAACGGCAGTATACTTCTTTCTACCTTCCTAAACTTGAAGACTCAATTACTATTTACTAGATGGTAATACTCCTTTTCTGCCTGAGAGTGCGCCTTTGTAGGAACCACCCTCTTACCTACTTCTACTGCAAATAACAGTGTCTGCACACTTGTGTTTCACTGATACTTCTATAAAAATGTCAAAGTACCCGCTCAAATTCTCTTTCTCAGATTCTAAGCTATTGCAGTGTATTAAATCCTTTACTTAAACCTACACGACTTTATTACAAACATGTAGCTTATAATTAGTCTCAGGTATAAATAAGTATAACGAGTTTTACAAAAAACGTTCCGCGGTAATATGCGGGATAAAATGTTAAGTGTCGAATTTGAAAGGGATATCGTTAAACTACATTTGGTTTTAAAAAACTATGGTTTTTTTGAATTTTGAAACAATATTATTACAGTAAAATTAAATATAATTTCATTTTATAAAAAATTATACGAGGTAGATGCATGCTGCAGCTTGATTAGTAGTATAGTTGTAGCATGAATGGGTCGGCTCGACCAGGGAAGGACCACGCTCTCACAGAATATCAGCGTAAAATAGCAGCTTAACGCTGCTGTGTTTCGTATGGTGAGTGCAGAGAACCGGAGACCCCTTTTTACTGGACAAGAGGCATTCCATCTTAGTCCTCCCGGGTGACAACGCATCTGCATTTTGAGTCTTTATTGAGGATAGCCGTAGATGTCTATGGGTCACAGTAACGAATTACCATCAGGTGGACTGTGTGCTCGTTTGTCACCGTATCCTATAAAGAAATGTCCATGTATATAATAGAAAAAGTTTTTCTAGCGAACTTATTATGCAATATTTTGTTGTATTTTTTTATAATGAGTAGATTGCTCTGATAAAAAACTGATATCGAGAGAAAATATCCCATCTCTCACAGTTTAGATTTTCTTTCTACAGCTCCATCTCAACGCAACACGCCACTTTGCATAATAGTACTAGAAAATATTATTCTCCAAGCTCATAGTTTTGGAGATAAAATCTGTTAAATGAAGTTGTTAATTTAGTTTTACAAAATAAATGTATGTACCTCAACGCGGGTTAATAAAATTTCCATGTTATGTTGTTGACGGACTTTATTAAAGTCACTTCTGTCAAACGACGTTTTTTTTTAATAAAATAAAGGGAACTGCTGGGAAGTAACCACATTTTACGAGTTGACTTTGGTCTAAAATATATTGATAAACTTATAAAATATCCGTTGATGCTTTCTTTTATGTCTTGCTATGGTGTGGAACTGTCTACCAATTAACATTGGAGATTCCGAAGCTGTATAGACTAAAGCACAGTTGCGGAAGTTGGGGTATAAAGAAAGTGGGGTCCTGGGTTTGAAGCCCAGGTCGGGCCAAAATCGGTAATTGGGTTTCTCTGTTAAGAAATTTTCAATAGGAGCCCGGAGTGAAAAAGTTGGTGGGGTTCCATCCCCGTGAGTTAGAAGGCACGTAAAGTTGTGAAAGCATGTGATCTCGTTTATCGGAAAATGGGAATGTGTGGAATGTGCGTGCGTGCTTGCCTGCGTGTGTGCATACGTGTGTGCTTCTTTGAGAGCCGTAATCAAACTTCACAAATCAAATTTGTCAAGCTCTTATATGCTACGAATAAATTCAAAAAATATAACCATTGTAGACAAATGAAACTCGTTGGAATAAGAGCATAGTTTAATCCTATTAGGTAGTAGGATTCCTTTTTTATATAGGACTCTGTCTGGGTAGGAACCATCCTATATAGATTTCTGCCGCCAGGTGGATTGTTCGTTCGTTTGTCACTTCTATTTTGAAAAAGTAAAAATAATCCCCGTCTGTACCACTAACAATATTAAATGCAACTTGATTGCCGAATTAAATTATATTAGTTTTAGCAGGGTGGTTTAAAACATTTCATTCGTAGAAATGTGTAAGCGGTCGGTTATAGTGATTAATACTTTAGGCTTTTAATGAGATTCTTCGTACGATTCTCGAATTTATTTAGAATCAAATAAAATCGCTTTTATTTTTCTTTCGAGCACTTCACTTTCAGTGCTACTAATACCCTCCAGCAGTAAGCGTGGGTCTTCTCGCTCCGGTCGAGCTGATTCATTGTTGCCACAACCATAATATTGCTGCAGCATGGCTTTACCACGTATTAAATCATTACTTAAATTGCAATAAGAAAGGTTTTATGTTAAAACTTTCGTTCCTCAAAGATTACATTAGAAACCAAAGGCGAATCAAGTTTTCATCTAACATAAGTTAATTTCACTGGATATCTTGAACGAAAACTTTCTTAATAGAGAACAGTTCTCCTAAAGGGCAAGTCTTCATCAGGCGAACAATTAGCGCAATGACGTCGTTATCTCGTCTTTTGTACTGTTTTGAGTTCACTGCAAATTGAAGTTCTGCTGTGGAATAACAGATTTATTTATAGTTTATGCATTTTCATATATTTATGGCATGCAATTTTTACAAAAAAGATGTGGCTCAGTGGCCATAGTGTAATAGATCTATTTCTTTGCCTGTGTATGATCTATTTATGTAGAATTATTTAGAGACCATTAATTCTGTCGAATATTCGATTAATCTAAAAAGATGTAAAAGTTTTAGGATAAAATATAACCTAGATCACTCTTGCGCTCTGTATGTTTGTGATATTCTATAATTGCAGCTGTGTTTTGTATGGTGAGTGTTAAGAATCGGGGACCCTTTTCACTGGAACCGATTCATTTGCGAATTGATTTTTAATCGAGCATAAACGAAGATGTCTATGGAAAACAAACGAACACACAGTCCACTTGATGGTTAGTGGATACTTATCATCAAGTACACTGTGTGTTCGTTTGTTTTCCTTATTCAATGTATTAAAAAAAATAGCCCAGACAGACAGACATATAGAGAAAATATCAAAAAATAGTAAAACTGAGTAAGTGGCGCCAATATGAGTCTCTGAGAGATGACTACATATTTGTGCCATTTGCTGTAGAGACTATCGGTCCGTGGGGTCCACGTGCGGTGGAGTTCCTAAAGGAACTCCATCCGCGGCTGGTCGTTGCTGCTGGTGATAAGAGGTCTGGTTCTTTCCTTGCTCAAAGGCTAAGTATAGCCATTCAGCGGGGAAACGCAGCCAGCGTTCTTGGCACGATACCGCGGGGAGTAGGACTATATGATATTTAAGTTTCTAGTTTTAGTTTTTTTTTTAATTATTATTATAGTTTTTAGTATTATATAATATTGTAAACAATATTTTTCCTTGATTTATATTAAAAATAATTATTGAAAGATCTATATTGTAAAAATAGTTATTAATGTCTTAATGACGTACAAATAATACCCTCAGTTCAATAAAAACCAGTTAATTCAATATTACTGACAGACACTTATTTTATATATATAGATTTTGCGGCAAATTTCGAATATCCTATGACAAATTTGTTACGAAATATAAAACCCGACCTTAATTAAAACGGATTAAGTGGAAATAAGAGAACTTTTCTCCAAATGTCACACTTAATTCATAATTAGTGGCTTGTTTGTCGGTAGATGTAACCAGTTACCTTGTTATATTACCAAGTTACCGTTAAGGTAGTTCAAGGCTTTTGAAAAAAATAATTAAATGAGGTCATTTCAAAATGATTTATTTATTTAATTTACAAACTCTTGAATCTTTCGAAAATACAATACGCACACAAGGTTAAATTTTACGTGCAATTTTTTTTCAAAAATTGCATCCATTCATAACAAAAATAATTTACAAATTAGTAAATTATTAATCATAAACGAAGTAATTATAAAATAATAATAATATAAAATCTTGAAGCTTTTATTAGCCCGTGTCAAGGAATTAAAACTGTAATAAAGCCAATTGAAACAATAAAATATTAATAGTTAACCTATGTAATGGAAAAATTATTATGATATAATAATAAAACAAATGATTTGTTATATTTCCGCGAACACCGACCGTGTAGTGGCGGTGTGAGAATATCCACTACCATATACCATCCACTGCGTGTCGTAAGAAACGACAGAGGGAAACAAATCAGGAGATGGGCAGCAGCGTCTTCTTTATAACGACTAAAAATTAAAAAATGTGGTTTGCCAACCCGCTTGCCAAGCGTGGCAACTATAGCAAATATTTCCCCTAAAAAGCAATCTATGGGGGAGGTCTATGAGTATCGACTTTAATAGTCTGTAATGATAACGCGAACACTACACATTCCCCCCGTGATCTTGAGTGCTGTGAAGTTTTCGAAACATCAGGAATATGTAATAAGTTAATAAACGCAATAAAAATTCGTTGAGAAACTAGTTTCATTCAAAGGTTATTATTATGAACTAGATGATTATTTTAAAGTTAAGAATACGTGAACACATAGGCCTCGTTGTAAGATGTAATTTCGTTTAAATTTTTGGAGTTTCTATTTGGTAGAAGGAATAGGTTCTAGCTCATCCCATGGGAGCCGTAAGAGGAGATAAACTTGCCCAGTTTAGCAACAGTTTTCTTATTAAAAAAATTAAAATAATAAAAACGGCTGTCAAGCATTGAAACTATGACAAGTATCCTCTCATGTGGGCATTTTGGAGGAGACATATCATCATCAGTGGACATTTCACAATAAAAAAAACGGACTCTCAGTCAGAGCCACAGTCAGAAGTAAGGAATTAGAAGAAAGCGCACATTTTTAGAATTATTTGTTTATTTTCGATCTTTGAAATCAGCGAGTAGAAAAAGTGAGCTTAATTGAATTGCGTTTTGTCCAATTACAGTGACCCAAATGAGAGAGAGTGTAAGGATTCATTAGATACTTTTTGTAGCACGATTTATCGTCACGACTACTTTTGTTTGGTGTAAAAATAAAAAAGTGTAAGAAAAACTTATCATTTATAAAATTTAAGTAATAAACGAGCACACAGTCCAACTGATTTTAAAGGGATGATGTAGCCCATAGACATCTACATCCATTCTCGATTAGGAATCAAAATGCAGAATGCGTTTGTACTCCGTTTTCCCCACTACTATTCTTTGAGAGCGTGGGCCTTCCCCGGTCGAGCCAACCCATTCGTGCTACAACTATAACATAACTGCAGTTTCAATTTATCACGTATAAAAACTTACTTTTATAATTTGCCGGATTTTAATTGAATACTATAACGTACTTATGTTTTGACATATTTTATGGACAAACGAACAGCCGAATTATATAATGGTGAATGAATGCTGTAAAACGCACAGATGCTACTTACTGTACGCACGTTAATATAGAACGCCTCTCAATTATCGTCGTCATCATTATTACAGCTCAAGACTCCAACCACCACCTGCATACAACAAATTCCTGCATCTCTTTTTAGGTCATCACTCCATGTAGTGTCGTGCCGTATCCACGTAGCTGTCCGTTCTTTGAGCTCTATGGCCGGGCTATTGCTACTTCAGCTTTCAGATCCGTTGCGCTATGTCGTTTACTCTAGTCCTACTGCGTACCGATATCCTCATTTTGTAACGCTCGTAGTAGTCTCATCACTATTAAAAGGATTTCCTAGTTTTTATTATGAAGAGTGTAAGATAGTCAAACTAGGGGACTACTAAAAATAGATAAATCTATGCCAAACAGTACGACAAATGCGTACTCATGTTTTTCTTTTCAGAGCCATGGGCTAATTCGAGGGCATAGCGGCCTTCATAAACTTCACAGTACGCGAATATCCCACATAATTTCTGTCCTTGGCGGGTCACAACTGTGCGCTTTACTAGGAGTTTTCTTCCTCGCATGAATTCTTTGTGGAGTTGTTCACCTGGTGTTGCAGTTATTCATGGCATCCATCGACACTTACTATCAGATGAGCCACATGTTTGTCTGCCTCCTCCTCTATTAAAAAACATACTCTGCGGTCAAGGAAAACATTAAAAATATTTCAACGACATGCGAAGACCGCCAAAAGATATACTAATTGCTCCATAAACCACTTAGATCGGCGAGGAGCCCTGTGTTCAGATTTGGGGTGCATTATATAGTCTGTAACTTTTACGTAATTTCACATTTTCTTCTTTACTAAACTGAACGTCAAACGTCATTGGTGCACTAGCATAAAAAATGTCGTAGGTGTATTTTGATAAGGCGCCAAAGGTGTTTATTAAAAGGACAAAGTGTAACCGCGTTACTGTAGATTAGTGTCAAATTATGAACATTTATCTTTAATCAAATTATCTTCTAAGTCTTAAGTAATGTAAACTGTGCCCTCAGGCAGAAGTTGTTTGCAAAGTTAGGTGACAGTTGTCTCTTCTTCATAGCCTTTAGAACTTTAGTTGCTTGATACAATATTAACGTATTGTTATACATAGGAGGTATACATATTAATATATATATATATGATAATAGTTTGTTTTATCTATATAACATAAGATGGAGTATTATTCTCGTCTTACCCCGATTGCTCCAGCAATCAGCAGATGGATAAAGGCCATGTTTTTGGCATTTGTGGTCAATGATGGTGATGATGTTACAGGATTTCACGTTATATTTAATTGTTGTTGTAGTGAAGTTTTCTCGTTAAATATTACTTAAAAATAGTATCAGTACATTTTTATATTCGTAATATTACTCAAATATAGTAACGTTATGGTTAAGAACGATGTTAGGACATATATCAGGACATATATATTATATGTCGGGAATAACCGTGACCGACGAATACTGAGTTTTATTCCTGGACACTAGAGCAAACATTTTTGAGATGATATTTAACACAGCCATGTTCAGCCCTAGGTTTTGTTTATTTTCGTTTTAAACCAGAAAGCTTTCAAAATTATTAAAAATTCCCTCTTGTTCCAACGTTAATAGATATCCAGCAAATAAATATTACGTTTTAGTACGTCGTAAAGCCATGCTGCAGTTATATTTGTAGTATAGTTGCAGCAAGAATGGGTCTGCTCGACCAGGGAAAGACCACGCTCTCACAGATTACCAGCGTTAAATAGCAGCTTAACACTGCTGTGTTTCGTATGGTGATTTTAGAGAACCGGAGACCCTTTTTACTGGATATTATATATTATATATAGATTCCGTTTTGAGATATGGCGTAATACTCTGGGGAAATGGATCTACAGTGAACAAAGCTTTTATTGCTCAAAAAAAGTGTGTAAGGGCAATCTGCAGGGTTTGGTCCATTATATTCTTGTAGAGATCTTTTTACAACCCTACAAATTCTAACACTTCTTAGCATTTATATTTTCGAGTTGGGTGTCTTGGTCAAAAAACATAAACAGTTTTTTACAAAAAATAGTGATGTTGTTAGTTTTAATACAAGGTATAAGGATAAACTAGTTCTTCCATTTAGAAAGAAGGCAAACTCTCATAAGAGCTGTTACTCGATGGCAATAAAGGTGTTTAACAAACTGCCTAGCGACATAAAGTCATTGCCTCTTAATAAATTTAAAAGCAAACTTTTTATGTGGTTGTTAGACAGGGCTTACTATAATATTAAGGAGTTTTTTAATTACAAATAAATTCACTTGACCATCAATATAATGTTTGTATTGTATTCTGATTTTAACTATGACTACTATAATAATAAAAAGAATTGTACTGTTTAAATAATAACTAATTTTGATTAAATTTAGTTCAATTAAATCTGTTTGTAATGAATTATCATTTTAAATATGAATACTATAATAATAATAATTGTACTGTTTAAATAATAACTAATTTAAATTCAATTAATCATATAATATTTGCACGTCCTAACAGGAAAAAACATGTTGATCTTTTTTTTGATGTAACAACTTATTTACCGTGTTTTATGCAAATAAATGATTTTTGATTCTTGGAAAAGAGGCATTCCATCTTAGTCCTCACGGGTGACAACGTATCTGCATTCCGATGTAGATGTCTATGGGCCACAGCAACTACCATCAGGTGAACTGTATGCTCGTTTGTCACCCAGTCCTATAAAAAAACGCATATAAATCAAAAGAACATGATAGTCATAGTATATAAATAAATAAATTTGGTACAGGTGAATATGGGATAAATATTTAATTTTTTCGTAGCTGTAATCAGTCTGAGTTACAGTTGTCTCTCTCGGTTGTCTAGTTAAGTCTTGAAATCAATGTATTTTGAACAGCAGGTTGCATCAATTCAAAGATTCGTTAAGGTAAAACGGCAGTGGAGAGTATTTGACGGGGCGAGTGTACACCATGCATGGAAACGCTTTTTTTATAGGATAAGGGTGACAAACGAGCACACAGTCCACCTGATGGTAAGTGGTTGCTGCGGCCCAAAGACATCTACATCTATCCTCAATTACAAGTCAAAATGTAGATGCGTTGTCACCCGTGAGGACTAAGATGGAATGCCTCATTTCCAGTAAAAAGGGCCTCCGGCCACCTGCACTCACCAAGCGAAACGCAGAGGTAAACCTCTACTTCACGCTGGTTTTCTGTGAGGTCATGGTACCACCCCGGTTCAAGCCGGCCCATCCGTGTGACAGCAAAAGCTGCCGCGTGGCTCTACCACTGTTAAAAAACTCCGCCAAACTTACGCATTAAAATTATTTATTTATGTTCGAACGCTGAGAGTGATTGGCTTCTTTTAAAGAGAATCCAAAACCTGATTATATCTGAATTTTTGGAGTTTACTCCTAAAGGAATCAAGTTAAATCAAGTGTTTATAAAAAGTGATCTTGTATTTTTTTATATTTAACGGTCGATACACGATTGGGTTGCTAAGATACTTTTCTGCTCAGTAGGTAGTCTGGATTGACATAATGAATTTTTGTTATTACACAAATACTACATATAGTGAAATCGACTACCACCAGCAATTTTTTCGGACCGATACGACTTAGGAACCTTCAAGAAAACAGCCTACCCTTTTTTAGAAGGATGGCAACGCATCTGCAATTCCCCTGGTGTTGCGGTTGTTCATGGGCGGTGGTAGTCACTTAACATCAGGTGAGCTGCATCCTCGTTTGCTATATATATATATATATATATATATATATATCATATAAAAAAAACATTGAATATAATTTATTTTACATAGTTACTATGACATCGGGACGTCAAACCCCTTGGTCACCCTCGTGACTGTCGGCTTTTCTCCAATAAAACTACGACACCTTACTTAGTTAACTTACTTTTACAAAGAAGACTATATTTTAATTTCACTTCGCTCACAATCTTTCGAATCACTTAATTTCACAAGAGACTTAACTATTACAACCTGCTCAGCACGACCTGGTATATAGTGTATTATCTATGAGCACGACTATACGTATTCAACTGCCGGGTGTGTCAAGTGTAGACGCTTTTATATTATGACTCGATTTTAGAATTAATGCAAGGTAGTTTGAAATGGATTCATATTGATATTAATTGTGAAGTTTGCTACGTAATATTGCATAATGATTATTTATTAACATGAACATGGGTGTTTCTACATTACTTAATAATATGTTCCCGTTTGTAGGGTCAGAAAGCCAGTATAATTACTGGCTGTTTGATATTCAACCTTAGATCTCACACGTATGAAGGATGAATGTGAAATTATTTTTGTAAGTGGCTACCGCTGCCTATGAACATCAAAACACTACAATACTAGAGGAATCCCGAGTGTGCTGCTGGCCTTTTAATAAACAAGAGTATCTTTGAATTATGCCTTTCAAGGAGCACTTTTTGTGTCAATGTACCCGGGTAGCCACATACTAATAATAAGATTGTTTTGCGTATGTATTTGAAAATCATAAAAAATTATAAAAAATACTTTTTAAAAAGTTTAAATTATAAAAAAAAGCCGAAATGTTGACTACTGCCTGAGGTTGCAAGGTCAGGACTATATGGTGGATGCATTGACACTTCCCAAACAAGTTCTCTGAACTTTTGCTAAGTGGTCAAAAATGTGTGCGGTTTTTGCTTTATCATGATGAAAGAACACTCCTTTTCTAATTATCAACCGCCCATTTCTTTCCATTTTTTGCTTGCGTCTCATTAGTTGTTGGCAACAGAGATTTGAATTGATGGATTTGCCCGGCGGTAAAAGCTCATAATAAACGATGTCCTACCAATCCCACCATACAAACAGTGTCACCTTATTGCGTATTAATCAGAGTTTCACTACAGTCTGTGAAGCTTAACTACCCTTTGATCATGATCTTTTTCACACGTTCCTGTCGTAGGTGTCGCAGGTTGTTCATCACTAGTGATAGTTTTTTTCAAAAATGGTTAATTAACGTCAGCATTACATTTCAATTGAGAATCGCAAATGAGTACTCGATTCATTAGGTTGCTTTCAGTGAGCTCGTGTGGTACTGAAATATCGAGCTTTCTTGAACATTTTTTCAAATGGGTCAAAACTGTTTTGTGGTCAATCCTCAACTTCTCGGCTATCTTGTAACTATAAATAAGCCGATTTTGCTCCACTTTTTCAAAATGGCATTGACTTTATCCGTGTGAGGGTGACCAGAGCAAGCTGCATCTTCGATGTCAAAATTCCCTGACGTAAAAAGCTTAAACCAACTTGATGCTACTCTTACTAACACCGCATTAGGTCCATAAATGTCATATTATTTTGCGCTTCTTGTGTTGCATTTCCCCTTTTTTGTAATAAATTTCAGAATGTATCGGATTTCTTTGTTAGATCCACTCGTTTTGGCGGACAGAAAAACAATTGAAAAATATCGGGAATATCTTTGCCATTGTGCTTTATCAAATGAATAAATACATTATACGTGACAGATAGATTGAAAATTATAGCTCTGACAGGTACTGTGCGATTATGCAACGAGCACTGACTGCCAACCGAATGGTTTGGTGATACATTCAGATACAAGTATACTGAAACATTTGAAAGCAGGTGAACGAGAGATAGATTCATAGCTAGTTAACTAGTCCTTTTACATCTTTCATTCACGAACTACTTATGTCTACTACACTAAGATAAGCTGCAGTTACCCGCTCACCCTGGCTCCTGCTTTCCTGAATGTATCCTTGGAGTACACTGACCGCCTTAAAAAAATAATTTTCTAAATCTTTGAATAATCGGTGAACATACATAATAAAATATTCCTACGAATTGAGAACCTCCTCCTTTTTGAAGTTGTTTGAAATAAAGCAACCGCTGTTATTATTATTATTGACATGGTTATATATATTAGCTTGACCCGTATGTGTATGTAAATGTACTGATTTATCTGGTATGTTCAGAATTATCCGCAGTAGAACCAGAGTCACCAACATAGCCTAACTGCTAGCTATATAACTTGAAGTAGCAACAATCGATAGGTTAAAAACCTAAAGTAGCAACCTCGTCCTTGTAAACAACTTGTAGGATATGATGTTCACCCTCCCTTGCAAATAGTATATTTTGTATTATTTTATATTTTAATGTTTTCATTTTTGGTAATCATTAAAATATTCAATCGAATAATAAGTTAATTTGCCTATGACGCATTGCGGTAAATCCTCTTTTCTTTAAGAGAATTACAATAGAGTTTTCGCAAACATGTTTGATTAATCTTTAAGGAAAATGTGTATTTTTTAAAGAATAAAAGTGACGAAATATCTCACAGTCCACCTGATGGTTGGTGGTCGCTGTGGCTCATGATTGATTAAGAATCAAAATGCATATGCATTGTGACCCCTGAGTCCTCAAGCCTCAAGGTAGAATACCAGTGAAATAGGATTCTGGTTCTCTACACTTACCATTGAAAACACAGAAGCTGTTAAAGCTATAAGTATTCCGTAAGAGCTTGGTTCTTCCCCGGTTGAGCTGACCGATTCTTAACTTTACAAAAAATGTTTAAACCTATTCGTGCTACGAACCCCAATATTGCAGCATGGCTCTACCACATATAATTACGTACTTATTATTAGGAAATTTGAAATTTGTTAAACCCAAATTGAAAATAAAGGCTCAGGTTTAAAACCGATTACATTCAACACTTTATTCCGCATGTTTCCGCTTTTATTATTTTTATTTATTTGTTTATTTAGAACAAATGAGACTAAACGAGAATTCATGTTGAACAATGTAGAAATGGCTATTGTTTGTGTTGCTTCTGTTCAAACGTTGTTTCCAAGGACTAGTACGATATTTAAGACATTGAGAAATTCTTTAAATCGAAAAATACTGAAAATTAAAAAAAATGGACTGAATTCAATTTAAGTATTTTCAATGCATTTAAAAATCAAGCATGCTTTCAAAACGACAGTATATTTATTTCTACCTTCGTAAATTTGAAGACTCAATTACTATTTACTAGATGGTAATACTCCTTTTCTGCCTGAGAGTGCGCCTTTGTAGGAACCACCCTATTACCTACTTCTACTGCAAATATCAGTGCCTGCACACTCGTGTACCACTCACACTCCTATAAAAATATCAAAGTACCCGCTCGAACTCTCTTCTCAGTTTCTAGGCTATTGCATTATATTATATCTTTTACTTATACCTGCAGGGATTTATTACAAACACTTAGCTTATAATTAGCCTCAGGTATAAAATAAATATAATGAATTTTACAATAAACTAAAATGAGTATTACAAAACACGTTCCGCGTTAATATGCGGAATAAAACGATAAGCTTAGAATTTGAAAGCAAATAACAAATTTCGACGGATTCATCTCGGCTGGGCAGCGTTCGGGAAGCTACGACACATCTTCTCGTCAG